>JAWZYT010003991.1:0-5000 GCA_034508575.1 Petrolisthes manimaculis | reverse complement strand
AAGATAGATAAAGATAATGATAGAGATAAAGATAGATAGGTAAAGATAAATAGATAAAGATAAAGATAGATAGATAGAGATAAAGATAGATAAAAATAAATATATATAAAGATAGATAATGATAAAGATAGATAGATAAAGATAGAGATAAATAGATAAAGATAAAGATAGATGGATAAAGATACATAAATAGATAAAGATAGATAGATAAAGATAAAGATAAATGGATAAAGATAAATAGATAAAGATAGATATAAATAGATAAAGATAAAGATAGATGGATAAAGATAAATAGATAAAGATAGATATAAATAGATAAAGATAAAGATAGATGGATAAAGATAGAGATAAATAGATAAAGATAAAGATAGATAGATAAAGATAGACAAATAAAGATAGATGGATAAAGATAGATAGATAAAGATAGATAGATAAAGATAGATCAATAAAGATAGATAGATAAAGATAGAGATAGATAGATAAAGATAGATGGATAAAGATAGATATATAAAGATAGACAGATAAAGATAGATAGATAAAGATAGATGGATAAAGATAGATAGATAAAGATAGATAGATAAAGATAGATGGATAAAGATAGATAGATAAAGATAGATAGATAAAGATAGATAGATAAAGATAGACAGATAAAGATAGATAAAGATAGACAGATAAAGATAGATAGATAAAGATAGACAGATAAAGATAGACAAATAAAGATACACTGATAGAGATAGACAGATAAAGATAGATGGATAAAGATAGATAGATAAAGATAGATAGATAAAGATACATAGATAAAGATAGATAGATAAAGATAGACAGATACAGATAGATAGTTTTTTTTTTTTTTTTTGTCGAATTTTTTTTTTTTTTTTTTTTTCTGTGTTTTTTCGTTTTTTTTTTTTTTTTGTGTGTGTGTGTGTGTGTGTACGTCTATGTATGTCTGTCTGTATGTATGTATGTATATATGTGTGTGTATGTGTGTATTAGAGAGAGAGAGAGGGTGTGTGTGTGTGTATGTGTGTATTAGAGAGAGAGAGAGGGTGTGTGTGTGTGTATGTGTGTATTAGAGAGAGAGGGAGACATTATTATTACCATTATTATTATTATTATTATTATTATAGTAGTAGTAGTAGAGAAAAAAATAATAATAATAATATGCTAATTTAAGACACTTGTAATGCTTCAATTGATTTCAAATTTCAATCACTTATTCTTAGGTCGATCTTCACTAATTATACAAAATTTCATCAAAATTGGATCATTAGTTTCAAATTTATTTTGTTAACGAACAGACAAAAAAAATTATTCACTATAGGCCTATCAGATGCTCATTTGACCCACTTAGAATGCTTCAATCAACTTCAAATTTTAATCAGTCCTTCCTAAGCCTGTCTCCCTTAGGCCTAAAATATTTCATCAAAATTGGATCATTAGTTTTAAAGTAATTTTGCTAACGAACAGACAGATGCAGTTTTTATTTCATAGGCCTGTTTGACCCATTTATGACGCATCAATTGATTCCAAATTTTAATCACTTATTCAAAGGTCTATCCTTCTTAAGTTTACAAAGTTTCATTTATTTAGGTTTATTATTTCCGAAGTTATTTTGCTAACGAACAGACACAATAATTACTATTAACTCCAATAGATCTGTAATGGCTCCTACTATGAAATCTATCTATCTATATATCTATCTATCTATTTATTTATCTATTTATTTATTTATCTATCTATCTATCAAAAAAAAAAAAAAATGAAAAAAAAAATGAAAAAAAAAAAAAAAAAAAAAAAAAAAAAATCCGATTTTTTTTTTTTTTTACTTACTATTAACTCCAATAAATCCTTGAGCCTCCTGTAGGTCTGTCTGTGGTCCGATAATGGCTCCTACTATGAAATCTATCTGTGAACCTATCAGGAGGAACAGCAAACCCATCTGCACCTGTAATAGATAAATAGGTAAATAGATAGATAAATAAATAGATATATTATTTTTTTTATTTTTCGGCAATTTTGTGTGTGTGTGTGTGAAAGAGAGAGAGAGAGAGAATGTGTGTGTGAGAGAGAAAGAGAGAGAAAGAGAGAGAGAGAGAGAGAATGTGTGTGTGTGTGTGTGTGTGAGAGAGAGAGAGAGAAAGAGAGAGAGAGAAAGAGAGAGAGAGAGAGAGAATGTGTGTGTGTATGTGTGTGTGAGAGAGAGAGAGAGACAAGCCACACCCCACTGGCACCTCTCCTCCCTCCCTCCCTCCTCTTCCTCTTCCTCTCCTCCCTCCCTCCTCTTCCTCTCCTCCCTCCCTCCCTCCTCTTCCTCTTCCTCTCCTCCCTCCCTCCCTCCTCTTCCTCCTCTCCTCCCTCCCTCCCTCCCTCCTCTTCCTCTTCCTCTTCCTCTCCTCCCTCCCTCCCTCCTCTTCCTCTCCTCCCTCCCCTCCCTTCTTACCAACCCATCCTCTACCTACCTCCACCATCCCATTTTAACAACCCATTCATCTTGTCATCCATCTATCCCTCTTTCTCTTAAATAATAATAATAATAATAATAATTCACACCCACACACACTTTATATTCCCAGGGAGGGAGGGAGGGAGGAGAGGCGCCAGTGGGGTGTGGCTTGTCTGCACCACATCGACACACACACACACACACTCGCACCGTACACACACACACATACACACATTCCTCCCACCAATCTCTTTACTTCACTCACTACTTACGTGTAAACTACAATTCCTAGAAACTTATACGTAGTTTCATTCTAAGCAACAACTCTTCCTCTTTCCAATGAGACTATCCACAGCTGTCTAGGACTACTGGTTACATAGATATCACCTCAGGAATACACATATGTAATTTATTTTTTGGGCCGAGCGAGCGTGAGTGAGCGGTGTGGGGTTGAGATGGAGTGTTGCCAAAAAATAAATTACATATGTGTATTCCTGAGGTGATATCTTTGTAACGAATAGACCTAGACAGCTGTGGATAGTCTCATTGGAAAGAGGAAGAGTTGTTGCTTAGAATGAAACGAAGTATAAGTTTCTAGGAATTGTAGTTTAGACGTAGACAGTGAGTGAAGTAAAGAGATTGGTGGGAGGAATATGTGTATGGGTGGTGGTGGCTGTGTGTACGGTGTGTGTGTGTGTATGTGTGTGTACGGTGTCTGTGTGTGTGTGTGTGTACGGTGGTGGTGGCTGTGTGTGTACGGTGTCTGTGTGTGTGTGTGTACGGTGTCTGTGTGTGTATGTGTGTGTTTGTGTGTGTATGTATGTGTGTGTATGTGTGTATGTGTATGTGTACATATGTATGTGTGCGTATGTGCGTGTTTGTTAGAGAGAGAGAGAGAGAGAGAGAGAGAGAGAGAGAGAGAGAGAGAGATACATCACTTTCCTACTTACACACATATACGCACACACATTCTCTCTCTCTCTCTCTCTCTCTATCTCTCTCTCTCTCTCTCACTGACGTGCGCACACACAAACATGCACATACGCACACATACATATGTACACATACACATATACATACACACACACACATACACACACATACATACACACGCACATACACACACACGGGTAGATAGTCAGTGGAGAGAACTTACAGGTCAGTACAGGATTTTATTTCTCTCTCTCTCTCTCTCTCTCTCTCTCTCTCTCTCTCTCTCTCTATATATATATATATATATATATATATCTTTATCTCTATCTCTCTCTCCCTATCTTTGACAATAAAGATAAAGATAGATAGATAGAGATAACGATAGATAGATAGATAAAGATAGATAGATAGAGATAAAGATAGATAGATAGAGATAACGATAGATAGGTAAAGACAAAGATAGATAGATAAAGATAGAAAAATTAAGATAAAAATAAAGATAGATATATAAAGATAAATAGATAAAGATAAATACAGATAGATAAATATAAATAGATAAAGACAAAGATAGATAAAGATAGATAGATAAAGATAAAGATAGATAGATATGATAAAGATAGATAGATAAATAAAGATAGATAGACAAAGATAGATAGGTAAAGATAAAGATAGATAGAGATAGATAGATAAGGATAGATAGATAAAGATAGATGGATATAGATAAAGATAGATGGATAAAGATAGATAGATAAAGATAAAGATAGATAGAGATAGAGATAGATAGATAAAGATAAAGATAGATAGATAAAGATAGACAGATAAAGATAGATAGATAAAGATAGACAGATAAAGATAGACAAATAAAGATAGACAAATAAAGATAGATAGATAGATAAAGATAGATAGATAAAGATAGACTGATAAAGATAGACAGATAAAGATAGATAGATAAAGATAGATAGATAAAGATAGATAGATAAAGATAGAAAGATAAAGATAGACAGATAAAGATAGATAGATAAAGATAGACAGATAAAGATAGACAGATAAAGATAGATAGATAAAGATAGACAGATAAAGATAGACAGATAAAGATAGACAGATAAAGATAGATAGATAAAGATAAATAGATAAAGATAGACAGATAAAGATAGATAGATAAAGATAGACAGATAAAGATAAATAGATAAAGATAAATAGATAAAGATAGACAGATAAAGATAGATAGATAAAGATAGATAGATAAAGATAGACAGATAAAGACAGATATATAAAGATAGATAGATAGAGATAAAGATAGATAGATAGAGATAGATAGATAAAGATAGATAGATAAAGATAAAAATAAATACACACACACTCTCTCTCTCTCACACACATGCGTGTGAGAGAGAAAGAGAATGTGTGCATGTATGAGTGTGTATGAATGTATGTATGTGTGTATGAGAGAGAGTGTATGTATGTATGTATGTATGTATGTATGTGTGAGAATGACCGTTGGAGGAGGGGGAGGGGGAGGGGAGGGGGGGGGGAGGGGAGGGGGAGGGGAGGGAAGGGGAGGGGGAGGGGGAAGGGAGAGGAGTGGTAGTAGTAGTAGTAGTGGTAGTAATAGTAGTAGTAGTAG